>OZ023162.1:29721258-29753258 GCA_963678695.2 Diplodus puntazzo
GAGGAAGATTCTACCAATCATTTCCACTTGTATAAATCTTGTGTGTGAGAAGATTTTATCGATGAAACTAAACAGAGTCAGTGTCGATATTTACCTCCACTTCATCTACACAGTTAAACACATTCATTCATCAGTATTTAGTCAGACGGTCAGTTGTGAGCTCCTCATGTCCTGTGCTCTGTGACAGTGATGTGGATTGGGATGGAATCTCGTTTTTCACTCTGTTTTGTCTCTTCTGAACTTCACTAACAACTGCTGGATTTCAACATGGTTGTCTTTTACTCTGCTGCACATTTAGTAAAGTTCAATCCTCAACAAGCTTTTTTTGACTGCAGATGTTTGTTGAGGACTGAACTGTGATCACATGACTCTTCACCTCTCTGTCCTCTCACAGGGAGAAAATGATCTGCAGGATCCTGCTGCTCATCAGCCTCAACTGTGTCTGTGGTCAGTCAGCAAACAGTTGATGTTGATGAGCCTCTGCAGCTCTGAGACGTCACTAAACTGTCCACAGAACCATGTAGATGCAGTTTAAAGGCTGCCATGTTAAAGCTGTCAGTGTGTCTGCTCCTCACTTTCCCTCTCTGTCTCCTCGACAGGAACATGTGTAGTGAATGTGACACAGAGCTCCTATCAGGCAGAGGAGAACCACAACATCACACTGGAATGGACATTCACAACCACAACTGACACTTCCCCCGACTCTCTTTTTATCTTCTGTGAGATGATAACTGATCAGAAAGTCTCAGTCCTGTTTGAACTACGTGCAGGTGTTGTGGTCCCAGAGTCTCGGGATCGACAGTTTGTAGGACGAGACCAGTGGGACAAAGACGTCCTGAGAGACGGACGACTCAGACTTCATGTGTCCAGACTCAGGACTGAGGACTCAGGCCGATACCTGTGTGATGTGAGGACAAACTATGGTGTGGACTTTGGAGAATGTCGGCTCAACGTCTCTGGTAAGTTGGTTGAGTAGAAGTCAGCAGAACTTTATTAACAACTTCAATTCAGCAGCTTTGTTGGATCAATAAGAACCTGAAGAAAAGTATTGAGGACGACCACAATCCTTCACTTCCTTCTCACAAAAATATATCACAACTTTTCTGTTGCTTGGTCTCTTTACAGCAGCGAGGGATGGACCCAAACCTGAGAGACCCAACACAGACACACCTAAGAAACCCAACACAGCAAGACGTGGAAGGGTCGACCTCTACTGTGGACTGGAACTGGCAGCAGCAGCAGTGATAGTTTTTGTTTATCTTTAATTCGTTCATCGTCTGTGTGATGAAGAACAATTCCACCTCAGACTCCAGTTGAGGACTCAAGAAACGTTACAGCTCAGTAAGCTGTGAGGGACAGTGTGATCAACATCTTAATGAGACATAAGGACAGAAAACTTGAGGACATAATGCCTCAGCGCCAGCGATGGCTACGTGCTCCAGAACCTGGACTACCCAGAAACCTCCACCAGGATCCCTGTTTGCAGTCTTTGCTTTCAACACCATCATCCCGGCTCTGCTACAGGACGAGCTCTCCCTGCTGAGCGGGCCCGACTCCACCTGCAGCTGGACCACAGAATATCCATCTGTACTGTGACCTTGAACAATCCATGTCAAACATCCTATTTAAATGTAGATTTTTATCACATCTCCGATGATCTTTAGTGTTGTGTTCTTTTGCACCTACACACCACAGCAAGTTCCTCATTATTTACTACTACTGATAAACTGCACATCTTATATATTTGATTTTAGTATGGATTTATATGTACATGTAAGATTAAGATTGTCTTTATTTATTCCACAATGGGGAAATTCATTTTTTACAACAGCTCAAGATGTACAGGAAAAAGAATCAGACAAATACGCAAGAAGTTAAATGGAAAGTAAATAGAAAAAATAACATATTTACAAAAAACAAAACAGTGAGTGGAAAGTGATTGTTCAGGTGGTGCTTTGAATTAAACAGTCTGATGGCTGTGTGGATGAATGATCTGCAGTAACGCTCCTTCTTACACAGTGGATGTAAGAGTGCTGCTGACAGAGCTGCTCGAGGCTTCCACAGTCTGCTGCAGGGGGTGAGAGGTGCTGTCTATGATTGACGTCAGCTTGGCTAACATCCTCCTCTCACCCACTACCTCTGTGGACTCCAGCAGAGAGTCCAGGACAGAGCTGGCCCTCCTAACCAGTTTCTGTAGTCTCTTCCTGGCCCTGTTGTGCTGCTACCTCCCCAGCAGACCACTGCATAAAGGAGCACTGATGCCACCACAGTTTTCAACGCAATGTCCTCTGCACCCCAAGGACCTCAGTCTCCTCAGCAGATGGAGGCAACTTTGGCCCTTTTTGTACAGGGCATCCTTGTTGTCCAGCCCATGTATGTATGCATGTATGTATATATGTATGTATGTATGTATGTATGTATGTATATATGTATAATTTATATGTGTGCTTTTTAAATTGTCTGTAAAACCAAACAGAAAATCTGAACCTCCTGTAACTCATTCTGACTTTGTGTAGCTCTTTATAACTTTGCTCTTAAATATGAAATGTGACTCTTGTTGATTTCCAGTAAAGGAAAATAAACCATTCTGTTACTTTACTGTGTAACATGCATTGTGGTAACAGATGATTGCTGTTTGTCAAAATCTTCTTGTTTTAAGATTTTTTTTACGTGATCATCTGTTTGTGTACAGAAGTTTAAAAATGAAACAAACTCTGAATGTTTGAATCAGAAGTTGGATCGGTCCACTGGGAACCTGTTGGGTCGACATGAAGGAGACTCAAGAGCGAAACACTCTAAACAGAATAAAGTCCAGCTGCAACCAGACAGCAGCAAACTCAACACCACACAGTGTAGTATAGAGATCGATATAAGAACATCACTGAAGATAAAAACATAAAGAATGACCTAAAACAGCCTCTACATTCAGCAAAACATTCAGAGGTTCAATAAACAAGTTAGGATTCACTTTTATTCAGGAGTTGTGGATTAATCAGTTGTGAGACAAACTGAGTCAGAAGTCACATTTAAATCAGATATCACAGAAGAAACACAACATGTGAACATCTTTGTGGTGTTCAGTCACATTTCAACAACCTGATGGTCTAAATAATCTCAGTTGTCACCTGCAGCCAGGTGAGTGTTTCTAAACAGGTGATAAAGATAAAGAGCTCCCTCTGCTGACCACAACACAGTTTTACTTCGCATCACAACAGGAAAGGTTAAAGGCTCAATGTGTGAAAGTTACAGCTGTAGATCAAATCTGGACAGACAGTCAGAACAGTTTTACAGTTTACAGGATATCAGAACAGAAGAGAAACGTAGCAACGTTTTTTATTTGTTTTCATTTGATAGAAAAAAATAAAGTTCCTGTGAGCTGCTACAACTTCCTGTCAGTGTACATGACGCATCAGAACAGAGATCATCACATCCTGCTGGAGTCCAGACAAGGAGCATAATAACAATAATAATAATAATAATAATAATAATAATAATAATAATAATAATAATAATAATAATTATAATTATAATTATAATAATTATAACATTAAAACATATCGATCAGAAAAATCAAAACCAGTCATAACATACAGAAAGTAATAAAACCTGCTAGCAATAACAATAAATACTAATAATACAACAGGTAAACCGGGATGGTGGTCCCCCTCTTCAAAAAGGGGGACCGGAGGGTGTGTTCCAACTATCGGGGGAAAACACTCCTCAGCCTCCCTGGGAAAGTCTACGCCAGGGTACTGGAGAGGAGAATTCGGCTGATAGACGAACCTCGAATTCAGGAGGAACAATGCAGTTTTCGTCCGGGCCGCGGAACACTGGACCAGCTCTATACCCTCCACAGGGTGCTCAGGGGTTCATGGGAGTTTGCCCAACCAGTCCACATGTGTTTTGTGGACTTCGACCGTGTCCCTCATGGCATTCTGTGGGAGGTGCTCCGGAAGTACGGGGTCGGAGGCCCTCTATTAAGGGCTGTGCGATCCGTCTACGACCGGAGCAGGAGCTTGGTTCGCATTGCCGGCAGTAAGTCTCCTGTTCCCAGTGCATGTTGGACTCCGGCAGGGCTGCCCTTTGTCACCGGTTCTGTAAATCCATACTTTACAAACACAAACTAAATATTCATATTCTCTCTCAGTACACACTAATAATGACAACATGACAATCTATAAATACTGAACAACTAACAGTGCAACATATCTTTGTGTTCTCCTTTTAGCTGTAATATAACAATCAACATTACAAGGGAACGATTAATATTAAGAAAATAAATTGCAAGGTGCAGGTGAGCTAATGAGAAAACAAGCTGAAAATTAGCCACAGTAAAAGTTATATTTTATAGCTAATATGTTTTCAAGTCTCCAGGAATTGAAGTTGAACTGAAGTTAAATAAAATACTGCGAGGAGAAAAACTGCAACATCATCCTACAGCAGTCCACTCAAAACAAGGTGAGATATATTCTGTGAATATGATCAGTAACATACAAAACACTTCAAACCATGAACAGATTCATATTACATACTACAGCAAAGCTTTCAGAGCAGTGCAGATTAAGATTCTCATCAATTCTCAGAATATTTCTTAATAAAGTATTACTTTTATTCAATAATACACAATTTTAGAAAACGAAATGGAAAGGAAGGACAGAGTGTGATCATCTTCTGTCATCCGTTATTAAAGGAATACAATTAAATTTTTTCTTTATTTCTAGGCAGAGTGTTACACACTGTGATCCTGGAGAAACAAGTGACAGAGACACCATTGACCCTGTTACAGTACACTGTGCATCAACATGATTTAGACACTGTAAATTTAAGGTTTAAAAAAAGTTACACAGTGTTGCTTTAAAACTGACAAACTTACTCAGATTTAATTCTCATGCTATATTTTGAGTTTGAATTGAATTTGATTTTTTTTGTTTGAACGGATTAGGACTAAATGTAAAATAATGTTGCTTTTCAGTGCTTATGTCTGAGAGGGAGGGACAGTGTGCGTCTTCCTCCTTTGTCCCATTTTACATATAAAAAAATCACGTGATTATCCAACGGCATCGAGAGCGACTGTTCGTCGCACTTCGCCAAGAAATGATATTCCCAGTCATTATCTTATCAATCACAGGTAAATTTCTATTTCTTACGTAGTAGTTAATCAACATCGTATTTTATTAGTTTTTTTTATAATTGTTTTACTTTCTCAATTGAGCGACGTACGCATTTCAAAGTAGTGTGATAAATTGAAAAGAAGAGACAGGTAAATAATAATAGTAGTGATAATTTGACACGGATCAATAGCTGATTGTTGAGGTGTCTTCACTGTGTCGACAGAAAAAGTAACAAAGTTTAACAGAGATACTGTATACATGCGTCATTGGAAAAAACAGAAACAAATCGGCATCAAGCCGGAAGGGAATGCACATGATCCCAAAAATATCCTACCCGATTAAAGCGTCAACTGGATCGATATGAAGGGCTCAGTTTCCGTTTTACTTTTCTAAACTGTGTACACCTACTTATATTCCATTTCGAGTTACTAAACCACGAAAGAGTGTTAGGGCCAGGGTTGAGGAGAAAAAATATGAGAGGAGGAAGGTTTTTTTTTTCCATAACGCATTTCAAGAATAAAGTCGAGAATAAAGTAGAAATACAGTGTCATGTTGTTTCGTAAATAAAGTCGAAATGTCGGGAATAAAGATGACATTACATAATTACAGTCCACCTTTTGAGACCACACCAAACAGCACGGAAGAGTATTAGCGCCACGGATGAGGGGGGAAAATGGGAAGAGGGAGTTTTGTTTTGTTTGTTTTTTTCATTATCCAATTCAAGAAAAAAGTCGAAATGCCGAGAATAAAGTTGAAATATATTTTTGCGGATAACGTCGAAATGTTGAGAATACTGTCAACTGTTCTGGTCCCTCAGCGTCCGACTGCTTTGTGAGCTGCCCGAGCACTCTGCCATTACATCCTTTCAATTTCAGCTTGCACAATGCAGCCACCTCTTCCTTGTTTGGGTTTTCATTCTGAACAGACAGTTCAGACAGTTTTCGGCACAATATCTTCAAAGTCCTAACTACACTGTGTTTATGTGCTAAAAGAGAAATACTGTCTTTGTTACTAAAGCAGATTCTGAAGTACAGTTCATTTATACAGGGTCTTTTGTTGAGGCAGTCATATGCCGAATGTCGACTTTAATCTTGAAACGTCAATCTTTGACATTTCGACCTTTTTTGACGAAATTGTATTTCGACTTTTTCTTGAGGTGCATAATGATAATATAAAAAAACTTCCTGCTGAAATTATTTTTGTCACCCATGGCCCTAATATTCTTCCAGAAGAATCACTAGAATATTAACCTGTTAAACCAAAACTGTTCACTAGAAATACTGTAAAGACATGCTATGGTATTGGCATGCAAGACTTTAGTGAATCTTGCCCTTTCACTTAATGAATAGTTTAAAAAGACCATACATGTGACATGATATAGGTTTACTTGTCTTTTATTAACAAATTATGAACATGACTTGGTTCATTTTCAATAACAACTGAACACACAATGCCAATCTATATATTTTTGTTTTTGTTTATCCATCTATTCTTTGTTTTGTTTGTTCCACTTTGTTGAGTGTCATTGGGTACCCTGAAATGTGCTATATAAATTAAATGTATTATTATTATTATTATTATTATTATTATTATTATTATTATTATTATTATTATTATTATAAAATATATATTTTTCCTTGGCAGAATTAATAAACTGACATTGACTGCTTTATTCCCAGCACCTTTATGTGGGACTTTTGTGCCTCATTTGGTACACAATGCATACAAAACATCACCTAATTCAAAGACTATCTTCAGTCAAACAAACATAGTGAACCTGTAACACATGCCTGCGGTGGTTTGATAAAGTAAAAAAGAATGAAACTATTGAAAAATATCAGAAAAGAAGTATTAAAACAATTTACTTACAACCACTTAAAGGTGTCTTCTACAGTTGAATAGGTATGGCATGACTGCAGGGAGCATATATGCACTTTATAAGTATAACTACAATTGGCATTTTAGGCACAAACTAACTTACTTTTGCAGTAACTACAAATTGCACATTGCACAACTGTGACCATATGTAGAAATATACAAAATAATGCTTAACCAATATTTACAAGGGAAAATGTCACATTCAAATGTTCGTGTACATTCACAAGTATTTATTGAGTCTAAAACCACAGGAATGCCAAGCATACCCTAGATACAAGTCATGAAATAAAGGCAAAAAACATCTAACATTTGAACAATTTATAGGACCATAATTACTGCACGGACGCAGTAGACCTGAGGACAAACAGCACCTTTAAAAGCTTTTAAAATAAGAACAATATTTGCATTTGCATTTTCTTTTTATTTATTTTTTTGTCAAATAAGCAAGAATGTGACCCAAACATACAATTTATGTAAAGTGAATTGAGTGTCTTAAACAATGAGGTAAACATGCTGTAGTATCAAACATATTGTGGACGACACAATATGCACTATATTACTCACCATGTTCATCGTGTGCTACATTCACAGAGATAGATCTATAAAACAATTTCAAAGTAGGGTTGAAATAACTGCAGTGTTTTTTTTTTGTGGGTGTCAAATAAGTTATAATAAAGTGTGGTCCTTGTCATCATTTTAGAAATGTTGGCTTAGCAGCAGTATGGCCAAAATCTTGGTTGAGGAGCCTGGTAACTGTAGGAATATTCCACACTTTCGTCCGTTTGGTCACCTCGTGAAATCAGACATTACTGTGAACTCTGTCTGACACAAACAAATCAGATGTGCAGAATCTCAGAAATGTCCCAAGTTTCTCTTAATCCAGTTCCCTACTGTACCGTCTGAGATTATGTTCAATCTCATATCTCATTTCTGCTGGGAACTTGCCACCTTCTTCATTGTTGGTTAAAGGTCAGTGTACATCTTTGTCAGCTTTTCTGAATGAAGTCAGAATGTTTAGAGACCTGAGTATTAGGGGCGTAGTTATAGTCAGGAGGGGAGGCTTCATTTAATGGCAGAAAATTATTAGGTTTCAGCCATGTTTAGTGTAAGCCAGTAATGTCCAGTTTATGCTCAGTAATCAAATCATTAATCAGTAGGCTTTGGTTGACATTGATCAAATATTAATGAGGTCAAATTTGAGTGTTTGAAGCTCATTGGAGCAGTTTCCAGCGACAGGCCGTTTAGTGGAGTTTATAATAGATCATTCAGGAACTGGAACAAGGTACCTTTTAGCAGTAGTATGTTTTGGCTGCCTATGCAGGTAGGGATGACAGAATGTAGTAGTGTTTAGCTTTTGGTCATTAGTTTTTGTTCATCTTCATCACAGAGAAAAGCTTCCTTACATAGATATGTACTTCTAAACATGCAGAGCATTTGAGCAGCAAGTAGACGGAGTTGAGGCATTGTTGCAGGGATGAAGCCTTTAAACTATGCAGCGCCCACAGAGTCATACTTTGCCTTGAGTGTATTATTACATTGGAGGTCAATCAGCTCCATTTAGAGGTTTACAGGTGCTCTTTCTACGTCAACTGCAAATGGATTGCTTAACAATAATTAGCTCAGTTGACTTCTGACCTCCGGTGGCCATTAAAGTGGCGGGAAGGCGCAGGTGGGCTTGCCGGACTGGGCGGGCTCGCTGTTGCAGTGACATTCTGGGACGTGTAGTGTTAACGGTGTGTGTCTTATAGGTAAGCCAGATATAATGGACATATGATATTGTATCGCGGGCCGATATAATCGTACCACGGGCCAGAAGTGTCCTGCAGGCCTTGAGTTTGACATGTCTGGATATAGAAATTCTTCTGTTCAAAAACCTTGAGCAGAAATTTCTTAAATATTGACTTTTTTTTTTCCTTTTTTCAGTTGCTGTCATTTCTTCAGAGACACAGATAACAAAGCGGGATGGAGAGACTGTGACCTTACAGATGAACAAATCAATGACTCCTGTTAAGGATTATCTTTGGACCTTTGGGCGAGATAACCCTACAACAGCAATTACCATCGTCACCAATGCAGAAGTCACTCGTGTCAATGGGACAGGCTTTGAAGACCGGCTAAACACACACATAGCAACTGGGTCTATTACCATCTCTAACCTCACCATCAATGACAGTGGGGTATTTTTGGCTCAGGTCTTTACAGAAACAGGAATCCTGACACAGACATTTGACCTCACTGTCCTTGGTGAGTGACCTCCTTACAACCTCCAATTTCTGTCATATAGTACAGTTAGCCGTTCACACGTCATCACTTGATGCTCAGGATCTGAGCAGGTGCAAAAGTTCTAAGATATATTACTGCAGCCTCTGGTTATAAATACATTTCTGTGATTTAATGACTATTTAATGTTCCTACTGTATTATTTGGGTTTTTTTTGTTTGTGTTTTTTCAGAAAACTCCGATATTCCTCTTGATGTACTGGAGGGGACGAATGTCACTCTGGATCCTGGACTGAAGCAACTACAGAAAGAACATACTGTCAAGTGGACACGGGGTCCAGGTTTTGTTGGGAAGCAGATCGCTCAGTGGAAGAACTTCAACTTCTCTATCGAGGAAAGCTTTGAGGGTGTTGTACAACTGAACCCACACACTGGATCACTCACCATTTTCAGAGTGACACAAAATTTGTCTGGATTTTACTGTGTCAAGATTCTGCTGGGTCGGGAGCCACACATACTGAGACAGTATCTCCTCACTGACTACGGTAGGTGTTTGTATAGGTAAAAATTCATTCACAACGTAATACACTTAGCGTAATTGAGTATCTGAGCAACTGAGTGAAACATTTGGTAATACTTGCAATTATTGTTACAGCATGTTGAGTCTCTGGCTCATTTTAACCCTAAAAATGTTTTTGAAATTGTAATAGGCTATATATATACAGAGTAACCTGTTTATCTAAAGGTATACTATGCAGGATTTTATTATAAAACAATATATAGACCCATACCGCTAAATCATCACTTCTGTGGGGGTCTCTGTATCTACAGAGATTGTGCTTTCTGTCTGTATTTTCTTATTTTCCTGCATTCAGGACATTTGTAGACGTCAATGTTTGGGCAGTGGTGTGTATCCCACAGCTAATAACAGTGTTCAGAGTGCGAGGACAGGGTAAACATAACAACAAGGTTATGCTTTGTATGGAGTGTTTATGGGAATTTTTGACCATTCTTCCAGAAGTGCATGTGTGAGGTCACACACTGATGTTGGACGGGAAGGCCTGGCTCTGAGTCTGCGCTCTAATTCATCCCAAAGTTGTTCTATCGGGTTGAGGTCAGGACTCTGTGCAGGCCAGTCAAGTTCATCCACACCAAACTCTCTCCTCCATGTCTTTATGGAGCTGCTTTGTGCACTGGTGCACAGTCATGTTGGAACAGGAAGGGGCCATCCCCAAACTGTTCCCACAAAGTTGGGAGCATGGAATTGTCAAACATTTATTGGTTCCTTTTACTGGAACTAAGGGGCCAAGCCCAGCTCCTGAAAAAAGACCCCACACCATAATCCCCACCTCCACCAAACTTTACACTTGGTACAATGCAATCAGACAAGTACCATTCTCCTGGCAACTGAAAAACCCAGACTTGTCCATCAGATTGCCAGATGGAGATGCACGATTCGTCACTCCAGAGAACGCGTCTCCACTGCTCTAGAGTTCAGTGGCAGCGGGCTTTACACCACTGCATCCGACGCTTTGCATTGTACTTGCTGATGTTTGGCTTGGATGCAGCTGCTAGGCTATGGAAACCCATTCAATGAAGCTCTCTACGCGCTCTTGAGCTAATCTGAAGGCCACATAAAGTTTGGAGGTCTGTAGCGATTGACTTTGCAGAAAGTTGGTGACCTCTACGCACTATGCACTTCAGCATCCGCTGACCACGCTCCATCAGTTTACGTGGCCTACCACTCCCAATCGCTTCCACTTTGTTATAATACCACTGACAGTTGACTGTGGAATATTTAGGAGCAAGGAAATTTCATGACTGGACTTGCACGGGTGGCATCCTATCACAGTACCAAGCTGGTATTCACTGAGAGCGACCCATTCTTTCACACATTTTGGAGAAACAGTCTGCATGCCTAGGTGCTTGCTTTTATACACCTGTGGCAAGGGAAGTGATTGGAACACCTGATTTCAATTATTTGGATGGGTGAGTGAATAGTTTTGGCAATATAGTGTACATACAAGCTGTTCAGTATTTGTAGCACAAAAACTCAGTTTTCAGTGCAAAAATTATACCTGCTGCACAAGCTTCATAACCTGTTTCCAAACCCACATTCTTTTGTTTCCTCTTTTTTGTTTTTGTTTTTCTTTCCTTTTTTTCTGTAAATCAGCAAACAGACAACTTGGATGGCTTGGAACACTTAAATCTAGTGTCATGTCTTGCGTGAGTGATCCTGAAATGGCGCTGATCGGTCATGTAGTGTGCTCTTCTTCACAATGCAGGAAGTTGTGTAGTGTTAACAGTACAGCAATCATATGACTTTGAACGTTTTGAAATGTGGCCAAGGCATCATAATGCAGGCTTGTCTCTCTCTTCTGCACTGTCTGTTTGTTTGACTAAGAGTGGGCGAGTGGCTGAGATTCTCACACACACAGAGCAACAGGTTGAGGCTTGTGCTTCTGCTGAATTGACAGAAAATATTGTATTGCAGCTCCTTCGTGCGGGTTGGTGCAGAGGTGTGGATGTGTTTAGTTGTGGTCTAGAAGATAGCAGCTAATATAGAGAGCAGAAAGACAGAATGACACTTTAGAGGTATATCAACACAACAAGTAATAGAAGTTTACAGAACAGATAATGCGGGACTAGCAAAAGATCATCAGATTTCGATGACATGGAGATTGAATTTAAAGCCACATCAAGAAACTTTCAGTTTCATGGACTAACTCCCTTGAAATACAGAGAATGTGCATGTAGTTAGCTGTAACTTGCTGGATGAGGAACAACTGTTGGTGTGTTCTCATCCAGAGAGGATTGCAACCCAGCTGCTCCTCAGTGCCTGCAGAAAGTGAGTTTTGTTCTCCAAAAACTGATGGATAATTACAGAGACCCGTTTTCACTGATAGGACACTACTGCGGCCCCACGCCATCATCTCAGCCAGAGCAAACAAATTAGATTTACAAGGACATGACACACACTAGTCATTCCAAGGAACTCTAAAGTAAGAGACTCGATGTCTATACTGTTAAGTCCCTACATGAAACGATATACTAAATTCCGCGATATCACGATAAAGAATGTTGCATTACCATTGTGGGACTGTGATGATATCTATCTGTTTGTATCCTACTATCTCTCTTTGTTATTGAATTGTTCTGTTTGAACAGCAGAGGACTCAATCATACTGCTCAAGAAGACAGACTAGTTCTCATAAGACCTGCCCTACTCTGCCTCTGATTATTTGGCTTCATTGGTTGCTCTTGTCCATGCTGCAGCTCTGCTTATCTGTTTCTTCAACAGTGTTTGAACTGTAGTAACACTTCCACCTCTTTACACTAACACACCGAACTCTTCAGTCTCTCTCCAAGTCTTCTGCTCCTCCTGTCGGGGTCAGCCATTTTCTGGAGCCGCTCTTTGCTCCACGTGTCTCTAGATGTTAGGTGAAGCAAAAAGGCAACAGGGCACACTGCTGCTACCTGTAATGTCTGCTCCACCTAACAAGCCCAGAGACACTGTAGCTACAAGTGTCAAGTGACAAGTGTCGTTTCGTTTTTTTGTTGACCCCAAGGTCACCTGTCAGCCTCTGAGTGATAGAAAGTTTAGATATTGTATCACTCCATGGTTGTTACGTCTGTGCTGTGCTCTGAGCCCCTACTGCCTTTAAATTCTCTCTCTAACTCACACAGACAAACATCCACATGCATTCACACACATCACCCGGTCAGCAGACTGCTTATCTGGAACAATACAGCAAGGTTAAGGGCATGTGTCTGTATTTTTCAGGCAGAAAAGTGTTGGCTATGCACTCAGGAGTACTGAGATGAAGCATTTGTGCACTGAGAGGAAAAAAGTTTGGAGTTGATAGGTTCTGCAAGCATTAGGGGTGTAAAGATTCACTGATATGAATTGGAAATCGGTCAGGCCCTGCATTGAAATAATGTACTATGAATCGGTCGAGGGCCAAATTTTTAAATTGATGCATTATAATTGCATTATCTGTCATTTTCTGTCTTGTAGAACCTGTTACCGTACCACAAGTCTCTACCACACAGGCCAATATAACAACGCATTCACTGAATGATAAGAACTGTTACCTGAGCTGTGCTGAGAAGAATGGACCTTGTGTAAACTTGACCTGGTACGAAGAAGAGAAGATCATAAACCAGACCAGCAGCAAGGACATCTCATCCAACCTCACCCTCCCTCTGGTGATCAAGAATCAGGAGGAAGGCATTTACCGCTGTGTGGCAGCCAACCCTGTCAGCATGCAGGCGTTTACTGTCAACTCCACCCAGTGGTGTCCACCACGTGGTGCAGGTACAGCTCCCTCCAGATGACTTCATGGTTTTGTTCGGATGCAATATAGCATCTACAATTACCTTCTGTAGGAACAATGTATGAAATGACTTCATATATAAGACAGCAATCTCACTGCTCTCATTAGCACCATTTCCAACACAGCTGTGTTCAGCTGGTGAAGTGGCACATTTAGCAAGTAGTTGAGATCAAATCAGTGCTGAAGAAGAGTAAATATCTGTGTTACATTCAGGTGGGCAGAGCTGCAACTGTAAATGAATGCAAACTTTATTCCATAATTGCTAGATGTGTACATAAGCAATCATTTGCTATCATAACAACTTATATGATAATGTCAGCTTCTTGCTCTGCCAGGCAGTGTCCTGCTTTGTACCCTGTGTGCAGTAGAAGAGGGGCCTCAATTATAAAATGGATTTGATTCAATTTGATGAATCACGACATGAAAAGCAACGTCTACCCATGGAATCTGGCCTAATGGAAACAGTTAAGATGTCACCTCTCTTTTCAGAACCATTAAACTTGAGCGGCATGTCTGATGTTGAACAGATAGCACTGAGGACAGGTCTGCACGTGTTGCAGTAGAAATAAGCTAGTCTCTGAATCCCTAGATGTTGCACTGCAGCCTTCCTTGACATGCACGTGAGAAGCACATCTGACACATCCAAGGTGACCGGTTTAATATGTTAACATGGACGCCGAAATGAAAAGGATGACGTAACATCAGATGGCAGGGCAGAATAAGAGGGTAAGATTCCCACCTTGAAAAGGCGGTGTGAATGGGGCTTATGATACATGTGGATTCAGGCAAGTGGAGGTCGTAAACAGAGCTAGTAAATAAAGCAGGTACATCAAAACTATGTTTATAGTTACACTAAACAACCTCCTGCCTATCCATCTGGCTAAATTTCCCTCAGGATCAATAAAATATCTGTCATCTGCAGTGATGGGAATAACGGCTTTACTTTTTTTCAGCAACGTGTAATCTAACTAATTACCATTTCCGCCGTTACAGCGCCGTTACCGTTACTGACGATTAAATGTGGCGCGTTGCAAACTGAAGTTACTCATTGAAGCTGTTGACATCCGACTCGGCTCTCAGTCACTGCAAAGTTGCAAAGCTGTTTTTTTTTTCCTCTGGTGAGGGAGGGGCGAGAGGCAGTGTTCAGTTTACACACAAACCATACAGGCACACAGCAGCCTGTCACACACAAACTAGCAGAGGTGAGCTGCAGCAAGGCGAGTCTGGAGGGAAAGTTAACGTTTTCAAAGTGAAAGTACAGACACCACTTTAATCTTCTTTGTCCACGTCCTTTGTAAGCAACTCTGATCTAATGAAGCATCTCTCAGCGGCACACGCTTCTACAACACTAGTGGCCAAAAACACCGTTGTTGACTGTTGATCATGATAACAGGCCAGGTGTGGCTAACGTGAGCTCTGCTAACAAAGGACACGGAGCCGTCCGAGCAGCTAAAGCTGGATTTTTCTGCTTCAGCTTCACAAAAACTTGTGACACAGCTGAACTGAATCCAATGATAGGCAGGTATGTTGTTGAGAACATGCTCCCCAGGGGCGATTCTAGGATCTGACCTTTGGGGGGGCTCAGACCCCAGGAAGCAGCTGACAGATTTTTCATAAAAGCATATACCAAGAATCTTTGATTATTCAACCATGATCTAGTTCCACTGACATACAATCCCCCCACTAAATCAGCCATTTCACCGGATGAGAGTCTAATATCTTCCTAAACCTATGATGTATAACATTAATGATTATGGATGAACAATGATCAACTTTTCTCCAAAATTAGTTAATGTAAACTGAGAAGGCTCAACTGACCACAGCTGTCTGTCTATAATATTGTGCTCCAATCCAGTTTTGCAGTGCCGCAGTTACAGGTGTGTGTTATAAAAACAACAACACGAAGTGTTCCTGACTGAAGGATTACTAGAAGAGCTTGTGTTTGTCTCTTTTTTGAGATTTGTGTGCTGGTGTCAGCACAGAGTATTTTATTTAGAAAAGTAACCGGATGTTCCTGTGCCTGACTTCCTGTCTGTTCAGTGCTAAATTCAGCTGAATTGCTGCATCCTGCTCCGGCATCCGCCGAAGTCCTGCCTATCTGCTCCGGACTGCTGGAGCCATCCGGAGCAGACACGCAGCGCAGCGGACCTGGTGGAAGTTAAGACATTATCTAAAGTGAAAAACCAGCTCAGCTCCACCAGGCAGCGGACACGTATCTGGTAGAATCACGGAGTTCGTTTCGCCATTGTTCGCTGAAAGTGAAACCTTCTCCTTCCGCGCTCGGAACAACTTTCGGACCCTCCCCCTCCACACATTAGTCACTTACAGTGCCATTCCCTGCCCATCCTACACACATTGGCCTGCCAGCTGTCATTCTAACTCCCAGATTCACTAGGTCGCAGTCTGGAGCCCAGGATATACGATTTGTGGACTAAGCGATAGGATGGGCTAAGGCAAGTTTTGGATGGGCTTGAGCCCACCCAAAAAAGGGCTAGCCTTGCCACTGATGCTCCCGCTATCAACAGTTGAATCAGACCCCTTCAGAGCCCTCATTGCCGAAATACCAGGGAGAGCAGGTGCCGGTCCGCCATGCAGGGAAGACATTTTCTGAATACATAGATGCCGAGTACACTGAAATGAATGCCGAGCTCAAAAGGGGGATAATTAAAAGTAACGCAATAGTTACTTTTCCTGGTAACTAGTTACTTTTATAGTGGAGCAATTCCGTTAGTAACTCAGTTACTTTTTGGGAGAAGTAACTAGCAACTATAACTAATTAGGTAAATATTAAACATGTTCAAATGCAATAAAAAGAGGTGTGTTTCATAGAGCAGACTTAGATCTACTGTCCTACACTGATTCTGATGCAATAAGTCACATGACCTGGGAGTTATTGCGCTCTAATGCTCATATTTACATTATGACAGGTATTAAAAATTCATAAAAAATATTAAATGTGTTCAAATGCAATAAAAATAGGTGTGTGTCATAGAGCAGGCTTAGATCTACTGTCCTACACTGATTGTGAGCCACACCTCTTTTTTATTGCATTTGAACGCATTTAATATTTTCTATGAATGTATAATGTATTTTATACTGTAAATATGAGCATTAGAGCTCAATAACTCGTAGGTCATGTGACCTATTGCCTCAAAATCAAAACAGGATGGTAGAGCTAAGCTTGCTCTATGACACACACCTCATTTTTATTGCATTTGAACACATCTAATGTTTTTTTTATGAATTTTTAATGCCTTTCATAATGAAAGCTAAATATTAGCATTATAGCTCAATAACTGCCAGGTCATGTTACCTATTGGCTCAGAGTCAACACAGGACAGTAGATTTGGGCTTGCTGTATGATGCGCACCTGCTTTATTGCATTGTACTTGCCCTTATAATTCTTATGAATTTTTAATGTAGTTCTCATATTTTACAAAATAAATCTTAATACATTTAACACCGACGTTTTCTTTTGAAAACCGGAAGTTCCCACACGCTCTTGTAAGTTAGCGTTGGCTTTCCCTATGGGCTTTCCAACTTGCTTCTGTGTGTTTGCCATAAAGTCTGTAATAAGGGCGCACTTAAAATGTTGGAGCGGCTGGCTTGACTATGTGAAAACGAAAGAAGGCTGGCGTGACCGCAGTGGTGATTGCAGTGTTGCGTGGCAATTACATCGTTCTGTTGTAAATGTGTAATTAGATGAGAAGGAACTCTACTGACTTTGGCATTAGATGGAATGATGTTTGTGCCATGATTATGTTTATGGTCAAATTGATAAAAGATGATAATATAGGCCTAATAATAAAAATAATGTAGATGTTTATTGTCATTCATTTACAGATCCTAATTGGATGCTGTGGATTATTGGGGGAATTGTTGTAGTGTTGGTATTGATAGCTGTACCGGTCTGTCTGTTTATGCGAAGAAGGGCGGTAGGAGCAAGAGGTATGTGAATGCAATGCAGTTCTTTTTACAATTTTTTTTCATGTTGATCTTTGACTATTCATTATTATAGCTGAAACAGTTTTCTGTGGAAGGGCCAAGGCCTCTGCATAGCCCAATGTTGTGCCTGTTTTAATCTCTTATTTCTAATCTAGTTTGTTTTAAGTTGAGAGATGTGCCGGCAGGAACGCCATCTGAGCCCACTGAAGCTTCACAGGTATCAATGACAGAAAATGTCACATATATTTTTGTATAAAAAACTTGTCTAACTGTCCTCTGCTCCTGTTATTATAAGGACACAGTGAGTCCAAACTGGCTCTTTGTCAAAGTAGAGCAGGTGGTGATCAGGTACACAGTGTATACACCTGATTCAGCAAACTAAACAATAAACAGATTTACAAGTAGCAAAAAATAAAACAAACAAATATATCAGTATCAGTCTGTATTGTATTTTCTGATTTTCTTCCTATGCTGTTTCTATACTACACACATAAACCACATCTGAATTAGAGAGCCTGTTTTAGCTTGAGTCATTGTTCTTCTTGTACTAAACACAAGCCAAAAATCATACTTTTGATAGTGTTTTTCACAAGTCATAGTAAGACAATTTTCTGACTTGACTTTTGGAGTTGACACCAAAATATGTGTGTGCATGTGTTTCTATATTGAACAAAATGTCCCATCAAAACAAAACATCATAATGAGCATAATATGTTCCTCTTTCAGGGCAGTCATGGAAGTGTGGAACAAGAAGTCTTGCTGCAAAACAACTGAGGAAGACTTCATCAGCATCAGAATGAATGAAGAGCTTTATTTTTCTATCACTTTCCTCTTCGAGAGTATCCAACAGGCAGAGAGTGTTTGGGAGAGGGAGGACAACCATCTGAAAAGATGCTTCAGCTGGATTTTCAGGACTTCATGTGGAGGAAACCGTCTCTTGGTGAAATGTCTTTAAAGCGAAACCCAGACACCATTTCCCTCTGAAATCAGGCTAAAGACTCAGAAGTCTAAGCCTGATATGACTTGCATAGTTTAATGTAGTTTAATGAATTTGTGTATGTTATGCACATTACTATTGAACAGAGAGGTTTATTACAGCTTTTAAAAGTCAGTTTGTTTTAACTGCAGTAGATGTGTCACGGTTGATGTCATATAATAGCATGAATCTTAATGGGTTTGGGAAACCACCATATGAACGTTCCCAGCTGTCATAGACTGCGCTCTGTATTATATCATATTCGGGTCTTCCGAGGTTTAAACAGAAGCAGGGTTTCCATACACTGGATTATAGCTCCCTACTGTAGTTTTATCAGTCATCTTTCACCTCAATAGGTAGTACGTTGTCTAAACTGCCCTATCAGTTGTGCATTTCTGTAGGAATATGTGTGGGTTCAATCATTAATAGCTGTCTCATCAAGCTTTTAAACATTTGTCTTGATCATCAGTCTCACAGTTATTTAGTCTCAACTAAATAGGCCAGCAATGGGAGTGAACCTCAGCATTCTGACAACTGACAGATGTAGTTATCCTGGTTATAATCTTTTTCTTCTTTTTTGACATTGTCTCACCTCTCTTCTTCTATGACAATGGCCTATGATGTGTACTTATTGTAAATAAGCTTTCAGTCACACAGCAGATGTTGTCATAACCCTGAAGTCATTCATAGACCTATCAGGGGTTTTCAAATAATAGAAAGAGTGACTTTTGTGGAAAGAATGCATTTCATATTTTCCAAATGAATCATCATTATCAGTGCTACAATTCAAGACATGGTTTCTTGGTAAACAAGCTCTTTGTTGCTGCATGTTACCTTCTAAGTATATAGTGTGTGCACGGTTATGGTCAGGATGGAGGCAAGCTCAAAAGTAGTTTGACTTCTTTTAACGTTTTGTTCACGTATTTATTTGTCTTTGTTTGTATCGTTTTAAATGATCATTCAAACCAAACTGAATGTTTTATCTTCTGCAAAGCACTTCTGACTCTATGAAGCGCTTTCTAACGTGTGTTTAAACATGAAATGTGACTGTTTTATACAATGCTAAAATTTTTACTGTCAAACTCCTGCATGTCTTGTGAAAACACCTCTGTGTAATTAATATTTGCTAAACATTTTTTCTATAAACATTCTCAGTTTTGAGGAACTTTTCCAACTCATTTTAATATTTTACATCTGAATGTTTTAATCATGTGTAATAATAAAAAAACTTGGTGAATGAGTCTAATCCTGGAGAAGGACTGCACTTCTTATGAAGAGAATCATTTCTCAGTTTTTGTTGTACTTGCTCTCTAATAAAGTCCAGCAGGTCGGCAGGCAGCATCGCTTCTTTGTGTCCTTCAGACCTCAAACACAGATTCTGTACAAAGATGGTTCATGTGAGGAGTGTCCAGGGTCAAACTCACTTCTTTTGACAGCTAACAGCTAACAGGAGTGTTTGATTGTAATAATATCTCAATATAATGACTTGCTAAAAAAACTGCAGGAAGAAGACAAAATGATAAATATGCACCCAGTTCACTTCAAATATCTTATAGAGAGATGGCCAAATAATTAAATAAAATGAAGTCTGAGGTAAGGAAAAATGACAAAGAAAAATCTCAGTTTATCTAATGTAACTTTGTTTATGACTAATTAACTCTCTGAACTGAATATTGGACCTCCTCATAAACAGACACAGACAGTTCAGTTGTAAGACGTCCTACAAACCAAAAACTACACTGAGTATAATATGATTATTTTGAATTAATGCACTTTGTGGATGATATGTAGCTAATAAATATCTGTTTTTCACATATTTTGCCAGCGATTAATTAAACTAGCACAGAATACTTTGTTAGTTGCATTTTCTATTTGATTCATCACAGACAGCTCCACTAACACACTGCACAGCTCTGGTTCATTACTGAGACAGTTCTAGTGTTTCAACTCTCACTGTCTTTAATCTGCTTTCCATCAATGATCTCTCACTTCATGGATGCTTTGTTCAGAGTTTAAAGTTCCCCTCCATCTGTGTGACCCTGATCCTACCTGAGCCTGGAGAACTTTGACCAGCAGAGGGCGCCCCGGACCGCTCCATCACACCTTCACCTGCTCAGTCCTGTAATTTAGGGCGACAGTTGCGGATGTGGACAACGATAAAAGGGATGTGACAAGTAAGGGCAATACCACCAGACTCCCTTAACAAATTACGTGATTTTAATACTTGGTACATGAGGAGAAAGTTAACAACCTTTGTGCAACTGCTACAACACTTTCTCAATCAATCATGCTTTCTTGTTTATTCAGTGTTAAATAAAAAACAGTCAGCTGTTTCTTTCATGTAAAAAGTGTCAGTTTTTCGTGTTTAATGTTCACCCTGTCTGCTTCTGTATCTGAAGAGTTTCTCACCTCCCAGCTGCTGTTCTACTCACTGTCTCAACTGACTAATCATTTACACCAAATGTTACAAATACAGTTCATATAAATGTTTCTTGTGGTCCGTGGAGAAACTCACCAGACTCCTTTAAGAAAACGCTTAATTTTGAGACTTGTTGCGTTAAAGGAGAACTTCGGTCGATTTCAACATGCAGCTTTATTGAATAAAAAAGTGGTTAAAACAGTGTGTTTGTGCAAGCAGCTACATACCGTTTGTTGACATCCCGTCTTCCCGTAGTCCAAACTAGACGATCCGTCGAGCGTTCGCTTACTCCCTCACTGGCAGAGACGGAAACTTTTGCAGACAGAAACGTATTCCAGCATTTTCGATTTTCTGTTCATAACGTACATGTCCATGTTACAGCCTGTCATGAGCCATGAGCCTTACAATAGCCTGTCATGAGTCTACTCGCTCTGCACTGAGAGGCCGTCCAGACGGAAACGTTCCTTTGTGGAAACGCACATGTATTGCATCATTTTGGCCGATCGTCCACACGGATCCTGAAAACGCACTTTTTTGAAACCGGGTGTCAGGGTGGAAAAATCTGAAAACGCAGCCCTCCCGTTTTCTTGTGGACGGCAAATCCGCATACTTTCCGAAACGATGACGCCATCGCCCCACCCCTCGACCTCTTGCCTCTGACCTCTGAACCCCGCGACGTCTCACAACAACAACAACAATGGCGGACTACTGCTTGAGTTCGTGTTTCTTGCAACTAACTCGCCTTGCAGTTGAGTGTGAGTCGCAGCAGCAGTTTGGCCTCATCATCGGTCCACAAACGATTCTGGTTCCTTGTACTAGCCATTTTCGCTTTCTTCTTCTTGTGTTCGGTTTCTCCATCTACTATGTTTGTTTACAGCGCGCAAGCTTAATGCGCATGCTCCGTCTCCGTCTTCTTGCAGAGAGGAGTGCAGAGCTCTTTCGTTCTCTAGTGCAAGTAACTCCTCATCTGTATACTCCGGTTCGATGAAATATGGTCTACCGTCTAATTCAAAAGGTTCGTCGTCGATGTCTTCCACTTCGTCATCAAACAAGCTCTCCATCGTGACTATTTCGGAAACAGCTTCGATCGCCACTGACGAGTCCCCTCTCTGTACGAGCTACGATCATGCGCAGACAAGCTAGCTCTCAGTGCAGAGCGAGTAGACTCATGACAGGCTGTAACATGGACATGTACGTTATGAACAGAAAAACGAAAATGCTGGAATACGTTTCTGTCTGCAAAAGTTTCCGTCTCTGCCAGTGAGGGAGTAAGCGCACGCTCGACAGATCGACTAGTTTGGACTACGGGAAGACGGGATGTCAACAAACCGGTAAGTAGCTGCTTGCACAAACACACTGTTTTAACCACTTTTTTATTCATTTTGAGCCATACACACTACAGTGCTGTGTTGTAAGGTGTCTGCTGATGTTGCATAGCTTTTGGGGTGATATTTGGAGCATGTTAAGATGCTTAAAACACAGTGTAAAGACGTGACCCCATGTTGTTAGCTGTCAATGCTAACTCTCCGTTCAGTGGACCAAAAGTGTTCGCGTTTTCGGTACTGGCAAGTCAAGGGTAGCTTGAGTGATAAAGCTGCATGTTGAAATCGACCTAAGTTCTCCTTTAAGAGAAGCTCTCTACACTTTGTCTATAACACATTCTTAACTATCTGGGCATTTGGTCAATTTGGCAAACGTAAATGACAGCAAAATGAATACTTCAAATAAAATCATCTAGTTACATTTAAATATAAAGAAAACTTCAGATCAAACTTCTTTCCATTAGGACAGGGGTACTCAAATACAAATCTTAAAGGGCCACAAAGATTTTTTTCAATGACTCAAAGGTCCATGTATTGAGGTCGGTCAGGCTACATGCAAAAAATACTGTAATATTCGAAACAAAATGTCCTTTTCATTCAAAACATCAACAAAAATAAAAAATAAAATAAAATGTAATTTCCATTTTGACATAAATTAAAATACATAGTTGAATATTTCCTTTTTGTTTGCCTTCAAACATTGTGTCCATCACTTCAGTCATGCGTTCTTTTATTATTTCTGCATCTGAGAATGGCTTCTTGTGCTTACCCAAAATCCACACCACTCTAACTGAGCGCTCTGTTGCTTTTTGTTGTTGTGTCATAGAGGTGACAAGAATCCTGCTTGCAGCTTGATATGACGATTTCAGTGCATTTATTTTTGTTGTTCTAACCTCTGAATTTTGAGGAAATGTCTCTTCTAAATTCCTATGCTTTGTCTCATAATGCCGTTTCAAATTGGAAATCTTCATCACAGCTATAGTCTCCTGGCATATTAAGCACATGGGTCTTGTGCTGGTTGGGGCTGCCTACTGAGGACCACTGCATTAGAAGAGTTGAATGTTTCCCATCATGCACTGTGTTCTGTGGAGAGAAGAGACAAACCTGCAGCTGTCTTTATGTTTTGATTCTAATGCTTCAAACACATATCGAGATATACGAGAAGAAGCTGGATAGCAAACTACTTAAACAACTGAGTTTTCAACCTGAACCTGTGCAGAAGCTTTGAACCAGAACAGTCAGGTAGTCAGACCAGGCTGTAGTCGAAGCCAGCACCATATTATTGAAGAGCAAAAGGTAAGTATTACTGTAAATTCATGTGTGGTAGTTCCTAGAAAGCTGTTTCGCAGTTGTGGTTTTGCTCGGCAGGAAATAGCTTCTCACCGTCTATCCGTTCTTGTGACAAGGCGAGCAGCTACCATGCACTCTGCGTCTAGATTGTTGGCAGTATATATTTTTGAATTAAAGTACAGGCTTAATATTATCACCATCACTTGGGAACTGAGAGAACATTCTTCAAACTTTCATTCTCTAATGACCGAGGACCTCAAGCATCTCCTCTCTGTAAGTAATCACGTTTGTTGAAGGCAGATGAATTAGTCAGCTGTATGAGGGACATTCTGTTGTGGTCCCAGTTTATGTTCTCTAGTTTCCAGTTTATTTTAAAAATCACCTCTGTGTCGTGTCTAGCTTTTCAGTTCCTCCTCAAGCGTTTTCCCGTTCGTTTCCTCACCCAATTCTTGTCCCTTTTCACTCCGCCTGTTCCTCAGCCCATCATTAGTGTGTCTGTATATAATCTTTGTCAGTTCGTTTCGTGATGAACTCCGTGTTCCGTCATGCCTCCGTGATGTCCCGTCCCTGACGATCTCCATGTAACCTCTCCTTACACTGTGTTACCCTGTGTTACCCACCAGCTTCTTCCCCAGTGTTTTCCCCCCAATGTCTCCTCATGCGTCCCGTGTGGTGCGTTTCTAGTTTTGGTTTCCTCTTTTGATTTGTACTTTGCTTCTGTTTGCACTTTGTTTTAGCCTTTAGTTGCTACTTTCTTTTTGTCCTGGTGACTCGTTTTGGTTTTCTTATTCTCCTGTTTTTTGTATTTCAACTTTATGTTATTAAAGCTCGCTTTTTGTTTCCCCAGCCCTGCCTTCTATGTGTTGTCTGCATTTGGGTCCTCAACTAGTTTCCCCCTTAAAGCATAACGCATTCTACCAGAAACATAATTTCCACTTATATAAATATAAAGTGTTATTTACCTCCACCTTCATCTACACAGTTTAACACATTCATTCATTCATCAGTATTTAGTCAAACCGTCAGTTGTGAGCTCCTGATGTCCTGTATGACAGTGATGTGGATTGGGATGGAGTCTCGTTTTTTCACTCCGTTTTCTCTCTTCTCAACTTCACTAACAGCTGCTGGATTTCAACATGTTTGTCTGTTATTCTGCTGCACATTTAGTAAAGTTCAATCCTCAACAAACTTGTTTTGACTGCAGATGTTTTTTGAGGTTCATGTGAGGACTGAACTGTGATTATGTGGCAAGAAAGCAATATAGCCAACAACACCACCCAATTAGAGAGCTGGGACTCTTACAATATAAAAACAACTTTTTTTTTCTGTTTGCAAGTTCTTTGGTTCGGTGGGAGCAACACAACAGATTTACCCAGACAACAGTTTGAGTGGGGTAGCTGTGGCTCAGTGGGTAGAGCAGGTCGTCTAGTGATCGGAAGGTCACCAGTTCCCCCTGGTTGCATGTCGAAGTGTCCTTGCGCAAGATACTGAACCCCAAATTGCTCCTGGTGAGCAGATGGCGCCTTGCATGGCAGCCTCCGTCATCAGTGTATGAATGTGTGTGTGAATGGGTGAATGTGGCATGTATTGTACAGCGCTTTGAGCTGTCGTTAGACTGGAAAAGTGCTATAAAAATGCAAACCATTTATATAAAAAAATATATTACAATACCTAGTATAAAAATAAAAGGTGTACACCATTCCACACTTATTCACACATTCAACTTAAAAGCTGGCCTGTTCAAGCACACACACATTAATGAGTTCATTAGATCGGGATAGTCCACAGTCCACAAGGGGTTCCTTGTAACACAAACTTGTCTTGCGCCCGACCTGCCAATCACTCGCACACACCAACGCAATCACTCACACAAACAAAGAGAAAGCCGCCAGTATCTCCACAACAGATAAAGAAAAAAAAACACAGCAATGAACTCAGCAAAAAAAAACCACAGCAATGCAACGCTAAAAGAGCAATCATGCAATTCTCAAAATCACTTCAACTCATGAATTGTATTTTTAGATGGTAGACAGTCTGGAGCTCTCGTGGATTATGTGAGACGTAGATCTTGGAGGAAGCGAGGCCGCATAGCCGGACAAAAAAAACGTCACTCACCATCAAACTGGGAGCAGACTAATCTAACTCCCAGTCCTGTTGCACAGCACTTCACACAGCCACAGGCGCAGGACGAACAAGACAGGGCTTCGGACAGCACACCGGCGGCGGCAACAATCCCAGCAGGCGAGAAGACGGATCACAGCAGGAGGGCAGGCGGAGAATCACAGCGGCCACCGGGCTTGATGCGAGGACGGGCACACCAGCAGACTTCCGCCAAACAGCACAATAATCCACACAGTCATCAGGCAGTTAAACAAACCCCAACAAATAACAGGAGCGACAAAACAGAGTCCACGGGAGCAACCAAATGACCTCACTCTTTCAGTCCCTTTCTTTTTGAGCAGCCTGTGAGTATCAATTGGCATCGCAATTATCCACACCTGTTACACTCCAATCAGTTGGACACGCAGCAGTGACAAAGAAGGGGCGTTGCCCCGTGTTCCCAAATCATGGCCATGACAATCACATGACTCTTCACCTCTGTCTCCTCTCACAGGGAGAAGATGATCTGCAGGATCCTGCTGCTCATCAGGCTCAACTATATCTGTGGTCAGTTTACAGCTTCACTTTATTACACTGGGATTCAATCAATCAGTTAAAGTCGCCCACATGTGAGCAAACAGTTGATGTTGATGAGCCTCTGCAGCTCTGAGACGTCACTAAACTGTCCACCGAAACATGTAGATGCAGTTTAAAGGCTGCCATGTTAAAGCTGTCAGTGTGTCTGCTCCTCACTTTCCCTCTGCGTCTCCTCGACAGGAACATGTGTAGTGAATGTGGCACAGAGCTCCTATCAGGCAGAGGAGAACCACAACATCACATTGGAATGGACGTTCACAACCACAACTGACACTTCCCCAGACTCTCTTTTTATCTTCTGTGAGATGATAACTGATCACAAAGTCTCAGTCCTGTTTGAACTACATGGAGGTGTTGTGGTCCCAGAGTCTCAGGATCAACAGTTTGTAGGACGAGTCCAGTGGGACAAAGACGTCCTGAGAGACGGACGACTCAGACTTCATGTGTCCAGACTCAGGACTGAGGACTCAGGCCGATACCTGTGTGATGTGAGGACAAACTATGGTGTGGACTTTGGAGAATGTCGGCTCAACGTCTCTGGTAAGTTGGTTGAGTAGAAGTCAGGACGACTACAATCCTTCACTTCATTCCCATAGTCTCTGAAAAATATGTCACAACTTCAACTCTTCTGTTGTTTGGTCTCTTTACAGCAGCGAGGGATGGACCCAAACCTGAGAGACCCAACACAGCGAGACGTGGAAGGGTCAGCCTCTACTGTGGACTGGGACTGGCAGCAGCAGCAGTGGTAGTTTTTGTTTATCTTTTATTTGTTCACCGTCTGTGTGATGAAGAACGATTCTGCCTCAGACTCCAGTTGAGGACTCAAGAAACGTTACAGCTCAGTAATCTGAGAGGGACAGTGTGATCATCTTAATGAGACATAAGGACAGAAAACTTGAGAACATAATGCCTCAGCACCAGTGATGAGTACATCCCCCAGCACCTGGACTCCCCAGAAACCTCCACCAGGATCCTTTTTTCTGGACGTTGCTTTCAACACCATCATCTCGGCTGAGCGGGCCCGACTCCACCTGCAGCTGGACCACAGAATATCCATCTGTACTGTGACCTTGAACAATCCATGTCAAACATCCTATTTAAATGTAGATTTTTATCACACCTCCGATGATCTTTAGTGTTGTTCTTTTGCAGCTACACACCACAGCAAATTCCTCATACGTGAAATCTTACTTAACAAAACTTAATAAAAATGATTCTGATTCTGATAGCAGTGACCGGACTACTGATAACCTGTACATGTTATATATTATAAGACTTTTTATTTTATTTTTAGGATGGATTTACAAGTAAATGTATGTATATATGGTTTTATATGATATATTTGTGCTTTTTAAATTGTAAAACCAAACTTAAAATCTGATCTTCCTGTAAATCATTCTGACTCTGTGTAGCTCTTTATAACTTTGCTCTTAAATATGATTTAACTGATACGATTTGCAACTGTTACTTTAGTGTGTAACATGACTGTGACTGTAGGATCTGTGAGGGATTGTGGTGACAGATGATTGCTGTTTGTCAAAATCTTTTTGTGTTAAGAATGTTTAACGTCATCATCTGTTTGTGTGCAGATTGTTAAAAATGAAACAAACTCTGAATGTTTGAATCACAAGTTGGATCGGTCCACTGGGAACCTGTTGGGTCGACATGAAGGAGACTCAAGTTTCTGATGAAGCTGCAGTTTCACTCCAAACAGAATAAAGTCCAGCTGTAACCAGACAGCAGCAAACTCAACACCACACAGGTTCTGTAGCATAGAGATCGATATAAGAACAACACTGAAGATAAAAATTTAAAAAACGACCTAAAACAGCCTCTACATTCAACAAAACATTCAGAGGTTCAATAAACAAGTTAGAATTCACTTTTATTCAAGAGTTGTGGATTAATCAGTTCAAACATCTTCATGTGTGACATTGATGTCCTGAAATACTTAAGTAATGTGAGACAAAATGAGTCAGAAGTCACATTTAAATCAAATATCACAGATAAAACACAACATGTGAACATCTTTGTGGCTTCAGTCACATTTCAACATTTAGTGTTTCTAAACTGGTGATAAAGATAAAGAGCTCCCCCTGCTGACCACAACACAGTTTTACTTCACATCGTAACAAGGAAAGGTTAAAGGCTTGGTGTGTGAAAATTACAGCTGTAGATCAAATCTGGACAGACAGAACAGTTTTACAGTTTACAGGATTTCAGAACAGAAGAGAAATGTATCAGCAACTTTTTTTAATTTGGTTTCATTTGAAAGAAATTAATTAACTTCCTGTGAGCTGCTACAACTTCCAGTCAGTGCACATGACACATGAGAACAGAGATCATCACATCCTGCTGGAGTCCAGACAAGGAGCATAATAATAATAATAATAATAATAATAATAATAATAATAATGTGTTTAATAAACAGTCATAAAACCTGCAAACAATAACAATAAAAACTAATAATAAAACAGATGAACAATAAAAAATACATCAGTGAATACAACGAATTACAGCAATCTAACAAAGAAATAAAGGCCTGGACGAACTCGAGATCAGAGAAAACACTCCCTACCTGATAAAAACATGACTTAACATTTGTAATCTGTTTTTCAAAATAAAGGTCACTTCATTTATTAGTTAGGCAAATGCATTACTTAATAGGTCAATAGTTTATTACACTGTTAACAAGCAATGAGGTGCTTCTACAAACTACTTTATTAGTAGCTGTTTATTGGAAAGTTGCAAGCGGTGTCTCTAATACATCGTAATTGATAAATAAAATAAATAAATACTGTGAAGTTCATTCATAAACATTATTTCGATGGTCATTAGAGTTGCAAATGATGTTTTCAACTTTTTGAAAAATTCTTACTTTTAACAATAAATGTTTAATGAACCGTTTCATTGTTTCTTAACATTTAACTGATGATGATCTCACTATTTCTAAAATCCTAGCTCCGCAACCTGCTTGTTATTACTTCTAATAAAGAAAAAACATAAGGACTATAAAAAGACATCATTATTATCATTGTTGGTGACATTCAGTATAATAGAGGCTCCAAAACAGAATTAGATCACAACTCACAATCAAAAAAACACACTGATTGAATTGAGATTTATTTAATAATTGCATTTGCCAGGCTATAAATCTGTGGTGTTGTGTTACAGTACAGTACAATATTTCATTGCTGTTTGAGAAAATACGTTTTTTTTTTTTAGTTCAAAAAACTTGACATGACATAAATTGTCTTATAAAAATGATTCCAGCAGGCCAACAGAACAGTACGATTTAAAATCGAGAAGAACAAGTAGAGGCCATTGAAAGTCATGCCATGTAATGTTGTTTATATATCTGATGAATATTAATGATAAATATTATATCAAAATTGAGCAGCATTGTACAGTACACTACATGTAAAGCATTTTAAAGGCACTTGCTAAATCCATACTTTATAAACACAAACTAAATACTCATTCAGTACACACTAATAATGACAACATGACAATCTATAAATACTGAACAACTAACAGTGCAACATATCTTTGTGTTCTCCTTTTAGCTGTAATATAACAAGGATGACAAGGGAATGATTAATATAAAAATAAATTGCAAGGTGCAGGTGAGCTTATGAGAAAACAAGCTGAAAATGAGCCACAGGTAGCGTGCTCCACACAAAAGTAAAAGTTAGATTTCATAGCTAATATGTTTTCAAGTCTCCAGGAACAACTGAAGCTCGTTAAAATACTGCGAGGAGAAAAACTGCAACATCTTCCTACAGCAGTCCACTCAAAACAAGGTGAGATATATTCTGTGAATATGATCAGTAACATACAAAACACTTAAAACCATGAACAGATTCATATTACATAATACAGCAAAGCTTTAAGAACAGTGCAGATTAAGATTCTCATCAATTCTCAGAATATTTCTTAATAAAGTATTACTTTTATTCAATAATACACAATTTTAGAAAACAGAATGGAAAGGAAGGACAGAGTGTGATCATCTTCTGTCATCTGTTATTAAAGGAATACAATTAATTTTTTTCTTTACTTCTGCCCTAAAGGTTTTAGTATGCTATTCCACGTTTGTAGGACCAACACGCAAAATACCACTCAAACTACCTACGATTGGGCCAACTTAAAGCAGTCTAAAAAATACAGCAGAAAATGTCCCGAACATTTCTCCTACAACTACTTTACACTAACGTGTTTTCCTCTGGTGTCGTCACTGACGTGCTCCAGTCACTTGCAGCTCAAAGGGCCAGCAGATTATATGTGATAAGGTACAGAAGCGTATTGCATTCACTTAGGAAAAAAAAAAAAAACTAAGTAATTTATTTTAATAATTAATTAATCAATAATGTTTTCCCTGTTTTTCTGAGTAATTTTTTTCCTGTTTATCAGAGTATTTTTTTCTGTTTTTTAGATTAATTTCTTTTTCTGAATTATCGAGATACTTTGAACTCCAGCTAGAACTTCCAACCTGCAAGTGACTCCCATGGACATATAGTGACTCCTGCTCACGATTTCAAATGCAAATTTCAATGATTTTTTGGGAATTTGATACCAATCACAGATAATTAACCGCTTCTTATGGCTAATGCAAATAAACTAATCATTCTGTATATTTGTTTTTTAAATAAGCAGTGACCTTTGACCTTCAAAATGTTATCAGTTCACACTTTGTGTCCAGGCGTAGGTTTGTGCTTAAATTGTCTAAAATCCCTCGATGCATTCTTGAAATATTGTCCACACAAGACTTCATCACCATACAGTGACCTTGACCTTTGACCTCCAAAATGTAATCAGTTCATCAAGTCCAAGTGGACCTATGCACCAAACTCGAAGATATTCCCTTTAGGTATTCTTGATATGTCGCATACACAAAACGTGAGGTTGCCATGACCTCACGTTTTGTGACTGGGACTATAAAGACTCTGTAATGTAATCTAGCATCTTACTGCACTGCATATAAATCTGTAAAAAAAAAAAAATACTAGCAGTAAATACTAGTTAGCTGTTCCTGCTCCTCAACCTAGTGCTATACGAATAGACTGAATAGATGGAATTTGAAACCCTTAAGAATTTTTAATGTGCATTTTGACCCTTTGAGCTTCCTGTAGTGGCTCAGTGTTGAAGCTACAGCAGCAGATTGAGTTCATAATGTGAGGTCAGCAGTTATAATTAAGTTTCCAAAGCATATGAAATACTGTATATGACTATAAGCACACACATCATTTTATGTAATGTGAATTAAAAGAGATTTTTTGTGAAAATTATTTTACAGCACTAACAATGCTAACCCTCACTGGTGGGCTGAGTACTTGTTATATTAGATCGTTTTGTGAATCAAAGAAATGCAGTTCACGCACTGTTGGTTTCATATCGATGATTGGGACATACTCGTAAACATACTGTTTTAGTAAACTAAACAACACGCTAGTATGGAAATTCAGATGCGGTCAGTGGCTGAGTTTTGGGGAGACATCTAACTGCTTCTCTGTCTCTTTAACGTTATTGTAAAGGTGCATACTCAGGTACCAAAATTTGGCACCGATTGATTTAATGTGAATTGCTACTTGGTAGTAACGAAGCAAATCGGTCAGTAACCTTTAAAGTACCAAGTCTGGAATCCATCCCTAGTTCAGTGTTCCTACAGACTTCAACAGTTAGCTGACTGTTGCCTCCTGCCATTTTGAAGCTCTGATCATCCCTCAAACAAGGAGTACATGTCTGTTCTAAAGCTTTGAATAAGACCGAAATAAACATATGGGAAATACAGATAAATATAAACTAT